>OY796683.1:12354088-12356588 GCA_963680715.1 Tetragnatha montana | reverse complement strand
CTCGGCCACGACAGCTACGTATTACAAAAAGATTCAAAGCTTGAATTAATAAATTTTAAAATTAAACACATAAAAAATTCGCAGTCGGCAGGATTCGAACCTGCGCGGGTAGAACCCAATGGATTTCGAGTCCATCGCCTTAACCACTCGGCCACGACTGCTACGTATTACAAAAAGATTCAAAGCTTGAATTATTAAATTTTAAAGTTAAACACATAAAAAATTCGCAGTCGGCAGGATTCGAACCTGTGCGGGTAGAACCCAATGGATTTCAAGTCCATCGCCTTAACCACTCGGCCACGACTGCTACGAATTACAAAAAGATTCAAAGCTTGAATTAATAAATTTTAAAGTTAAAAACATAAAAAATTCGCAGTCGGCAGGACTCGAACCTGCGCGGGTAGAACCCAATGGATTTCTAGTCCATCGCCTTAACCACTCGGCCACGACTGCTACGAATTACAAAAAGATTCAAAGCTTCAATTAATAAATTTTAAAGTTAAACACATTAAAAATTCGCAGTCGGCAGGATTCGAACCTGCGCGGGTAGAACCCAATGGATTTCGAGTCCATCGCCTTAACCACTCGGCCACGACTGCTACGTATTACAAAAAGATTCAAAACTTGAATTAATAAATTTTAAAGTTAAACACATAAAAAATTCGCAGTCGGCAGGATTCGAACCTGCGCGGGTAGAACCCAATGGATTTCAAGTCCATCGCCTTAACCACTCGGCCACGACTGCTACGAATTACAAAAAGATTCAAAGCTTGAATTAATAAATTTTAAAGTTAAACACATAAAAAATTCGCAGTCGGCAGGATTCGAACCTGCGCGGGTAGAACCCAATGGATTTCTAGTCCATCGCCTTAACCACTCGGCCACGACTGCTACGTATTACAAAAAGATTCAAAGCTTGAATTAATAAATTTTAAAGTTAAACACATAAAAAATTCGCAGTCGGCAGGACTCGAACCTGCGCGGGTAGAACCCAATGGATTTCGAGTCCATCGCCTTAACCACTCGGCCACGACTGCTACGTATTACAAAAAGATTCAAAGCTTGAATTAATAAATTTTAAAGTTAAACACAAAAAATTCGCAGTCGGCAGGACTCGAACCTGCGCGGGTAGAACCCAATGGATTTCTAGTCCATCGCCTTAACCACTCGGCCACGACTGCTACGTATTACAAAAAGATTCAAAGCTTCAATTAATAAATTTTAAAGTTAAACACATAAAAAATTCGCAGTCGGCAGGATTCGAACCTACGCGGGTAGAACGCAATGGATTTCAAGTCCAACGCCTTAACCACTCGGCCACGACTGCTACGTATTTAAAAAGATTCAAGGCTTGAATTAATAAATTTTAAAGTTAAACACATAAAAAATTCGCAGTCGGCAGGACTCGAACCTGCGCGGGTAGAACCCAATGGATTTCTAGTCCATCGCCTTAACCACTCGGCCACGACTGCTACGTATTACAAAAAGATTCAAAGCTTGAATTAATAAATTTTAAAGTTAAACACAAAAAATTCGCAGTCGGCAGGACTCGAACCTGCGCGGGTAGAACCCAATGGATTTCTAGTCCATCGCCTTAACCACTCGTTCACGACAGCTACGTATTACAAAAAGATTCAAAGCTTGAATTAATAAATTTTAAAGTTAAACACATAAAAAATTCGCAGTCGGCAGGATTCGAACCTGCGCGGGTTGAACCCAATGGATTTCGAGTCCATCGCCTTAACCACTCGGCCACGACTGCTACGTGAGTAAGGCTATTTAATTCTAAATAAAATAGGTTTTCAATTCTACTCATTAAAAACTATCCGCAGTCGGCAGGATTCGAACCTACGCGGGTAGAACACAATGGATTTCTAGTCCATCGCCTTAACCACTCGGCCACGACTGCTACGTATTACAAAAAGATTCAAAGCTTGAATTAATAAATTTTAAAGTTAAACACATAAAAAATTCGCAGTCGGCAGGACTCGAACCTGCGCGGGTAGAACCCAATGGATTTCTAGTCCATCGCCTTAACCACTCGGCCACGACTGCTACGTATTACAAAAAGATTCAAAGCTTGAATTATTAAATTTTAAAGTTAAACACATAAAAAATTCGCAGTCGGCAGGATTCGAACCTGCGCGGGTAGAACCCAATGGATTTCAAGTCCATCGCCTTAACCACTCGGCCACGACTGCTACATATTAAAAAAAGATTCAAACCTTGAATTAATAAATTTTAAAGTTAAACACATAAAAAATTCGCAGTCGGCAGGACTCGAACCTGCGCGTTTAGAACCCAATGGATTTCTAGTCCATCGCCTTAACCACTCGGCCACGACTGCTACGTATTACAAAAAGATTCAAAGCTTGAATTAATAAATTTTAAAGTTAAACACAAAAAATTCGCAGTCGGCAGGACCCGAACCTGCGCGGGTAGAACCCAATGAATTTCTAGTCCATCGCCTTAACCACTCGGCCACGACTGCTACGTATTA
>OY796683.1:12339088-12341588 GCA_963680715.1 Tetragnatha montana | reverse complement strand
TTTCTAGTCCATCGCCTTAACCACTCGGCCACGACAGCTACGTATTACAAAAAGATTCAAAGCTTGAATTAATAAATTTTAAAGTTAAACACATAAAAAATTCGCAGTCGGCAGGATTCGAACCTGCGCGGGTAGAACCCAATGGATTTCGAGTCCATCGCCTTAACCACTCGGCCACGACTGCTACGTATTACACAAAGATTCAAAACTTGAATTAATAAATTTTAAAGTTAAACACATAAAAAATTCGCAGTCGGCAGGATTCGAACCTGCGCGGGTAGAACCCAATGGATTTCTAGTCCATCGCCTTTACCACTCGGCCACGACTGCTACGTGAGTAAAGCTATTTAATTCTAAATAAAATAGGTTTTCAATTCTACTCATTAAAAACTAACCGCATTCGGCAGGATTCGAACCTACGCGGGTAGAACACAATGGATTTCAAGTCCATCGCCTTAACCACTCGGCCACGAGTGCTACGTATTACAAAAAGATTCAAAGCTTGAATTAATAAATTTTAAAGTTAAACACATTAAAAATTCGCAGTCGGCAGGATTCGAACCTGCGCGGGTAGAACCCAATGGATTTCGAGTCCATCGCCTTAACCACTCGGCCACGACTGCTACGTATTACAAAAAGATTCAAAACTTGAATTAATAAATTTTAAAGTTAAACACATAAAAAATTCGCAGTCGGCAGGACTCGAACCTGCGCGGGTAGAACCCAATGGATTTCTAGTCCATCGAGTTAACCACTCGGCCACGACTGCTACGTATTACAAAAAGATTCAAAGCTTGAATTAATAAATTTTAAAGTTAAACACAAAAAATTCGCAGTCGGCAGGACTCGAACCTGCGCGGGTAGAACCCAATGGATTTCTAGTCCATCGCCTTAACCACTCGGCCACGACTGCTACGTATTACAAAAAGATTCAAAGCTTCAATTAATAAATTTTAAAGTTAAACACATTAAAAATTCGCAGTCGGCAGGATTCGAACCTGCGCGGGTAGAACCCAATGGATTTCGAGTCCATCGCCTTAACCACTCGGCCACGACTGCTACGTATTACAAAAAGATTCAAAACTTGAATTAATAAATTTTAAAGTTAAACACAAAAAATTCGCAGTCGGCAGGATTCGAACCTGCGCGGGTAGAACCCAATGGATTTCAAGTCCATCGCCTTAACCACTCGGCCACGACTGCTACGTATTACAAAAAGATTCAAAGCTTGAATTAATAAATTTTAAAGTTAAACACATAAAAAATTCGCAGTCGGCAGGACTCGAACCTGCGCGGGTAGAACCCAATGGATTTCTAGTCCATCGCCTTAACCACTCGGCCACGACTGCTACGTATTACAAAAAGATTCAAAGCTTGAATTAATAAATTTTAAAGTTAAACACATAAAAAATTCGCAGTCGGCAGGACTCGAACCTGCGCGGGTAGAACCTAATGGATTTCTAGTCCATTGCCTTAACCACTCGGCCACGACTGCTACGTATTACAAAAAGATTCAAAGCTTGAATTATTAAATTTTAAAGTTAAACACATAAAAAATTCGCAGTCGGCAGGATTCGAACCTGCGCGGGTAGAACCCAATGGATTTCAAGTCCATCGCCTTAACCACTCGGCCACGACTGCTACGAATTAAAAAAAGATTCAATTTTTGAATTAATAAATTTTAAAGTTAAAAACATAAAAAATTCGCAGTCGGCAGGACTCGAACCTGCGCGGGTAGAACCCAATGGATTTCTAGTCCATCGCCTTAACCACTCGGCCACGACAGCTACGTATTACAAAAAGATTCAAAGCTTGAATTAATAAATTTTAAAGTTAAACACATAAAAAATTCGCAGTCGGCAGGATTCGAACCTGCGCGTGTTGAACCCAATGGATTTCGAGTCCATCGCCTTAACCACTCGGCCACGACTGCTACGTGAGTAAAGCTATTTAATTCTAAATAAAATAGGTTTTCAATTCTACTCATTAAAAACTATCCGCAGTCGGCAGGATTCGAACCTACGCGGGTAGAACACAATGGATTTCAAGTCCATCGCCTTAACCACTCGGCCACGACTGCTACGTATTACAAAAAGATTCAAAGCTTGAATTAATAAATTTTAAAGTTAAACACATAAAAAATTCGCAGTCGGCAGGATTCGAACCTGCGCGGGTAGAACCCAATGGATTTCGAGTCCATCGCCTTAACCACTCGGCCACGACTGCTACGTATTACACAAAGATTCAAAACTTGAATTAATAAATTTTAAAGTTAAACACATAAAAAATTCGCAGTCGGCAGGATTCGAACCTGCGCGGTTAGAACCCAATGGATTTCTAGTCCATCGCCTTTACCACTCGGCCACGACTGCTACGTGAGTAAAGCTATTTAATTCTAAATAAAATAGGTTTTCAATTCTACTCATTAAAAACTAACCGCATTCGGCAGGATTCGAACCTACGCGGGTAGAACACAATGGATTTCAAGTCCATCGCCTTA
>OY796683.1:12311588-12336588 GCA_963680715.1 Tetragnatha montana | reverse complement strand
TATTACAAAAAGATTCAAGGCTTGAATTAATAAATTTTAAAGTTAAACACATAAAAAATTCGCAGTCGGCAGGACTCGAACCTGCGCGGGTAGAACCCAATGGATTTCTAGTCCATCGCCTTAACCACTCGGCCACGACTGCTACGTATTACAAAAAGATTCAAAGCTTGAATTAATAAATTTTAAAGTTAAACACAAAAAATTCGCAGTCGGCAGGACTCGAACCTGCGCGGGTAGAACCCAATGGATTTCTAGTCCATCGCCTTAACCACTCGGCCACGACTGCTACGTATTACAAAAAGATTCAAAGCTTGAATTAATAAATTTTAAAGTTAACCACATAAAAAATTCGCAGTCGGCAGGACTCGAACCTGCGCGGGTAGAACCCAATGGATTTCAAGTCCATCGCCTTAACCACTCGGCCACGACTGCTACGAATTACAAAAAGATTCAAAGCTTGAATTAATAAATTTTAAAGTTAAAAACATAAAAAATTCGCAGTCGGCAGGACTCGAACCTGCGCGGGTAGAACCCAATGGATTTCTAGTCCATCGCCTTAACCACTCGGCCACGACTGCTACGTATTACAAAAAGATTCAAAGCTTCAATTAATAAATTTTAAAGTTAAACACATAAAAAATTCGCAGTCGGCAGGACTCGAACCTGCGCGGGTAGAACCCAATGGATTTCTAGTCCATCGCCTTAACCACTCGGCCACGACTGCTACGTATTACAAAAAGATTCAAAGCTTGAATTAATAAATTTTAAAGTTAAACACAAAAAATTCGCAGTCGGCAGGATTCGAACCTGCGCGGGTTGATCCCAATGGATTTCTAGTCCATCGCCTTAACCACTCGGGCACGACAGCTACGTATTACAAAAAGATTCAAAGCTTGAATTAATAAATTTTAAAGTTAAACACATAAAAAATTCGCAGTCGGCAGGATTCGAACCTGCGCGGGTTGAACCCAATGGATTTCGAGTCCATCGCCTTAACCACTCGGCCACGACTGCTACGTGAGTAAAGCTATTTAATTCTAAATAAAATAGGTTTTCAATTCTACTCATTAAAAACTATCCGCAGTCGGCAGGATTCGAACCTACGCGGGTAGAACACAATGGATTTCAAGTCCATCGCCTTAACCACTCGGCCACGACTGCTACGTATTACAAAAAGATTCAAAGCTTGAATTAATAAATTTTAAAGTTAAACACATAAAAAATTCGCAGTCGGCAGGATTCGAACCTGCGCGGGTAGAACCCAATGGATTTCTTGTCCATCGCCTTAACCACTCGGCCACGACTGCTACGTGAGTAAAGCTATTTAATTCTAAATAAAATAGGTTTTCAATTCTACTCATTAAAAACTAACCGCATTCGGCAGGATTCGAACCTACGCGGGTAGAACACAATGGATTTCAAGTCCATCGCCTTAACCACTCGGCCACGACTGCTACGTATTACAAAAAGATTCAAAGCTTGAATTAATAAATTTTTAAGTTAAACACATTAAAAATTCGCAGTCGGCAGGATTCGAACCTGCGCGGGTAGAACCCAATGGATTTCGAGTCCATCGCCTTAACCACTCGGCCACGACTGCTACGTATTACAAAAAGATTCAAAACTTGAATTAATAAATTTTAAAGTTAAACACATAAAAAATTCGCAGTCGGCAGGATTCGAACCTGCGCGGGTAGAACCCAATGGATTTCAAGTCCATCGCCTTAACCACTCGGCCACGACTGCTACATATTACAAAAAGATTCAAACCTTGAATTAATAAATTTTAAAGTTAAACACATAAAAAATTCGCAGTCGGCAGGATTCGAACCTGCGCGGGTAGAACCCAATGGATTTCAAGTCCATCGCCTTAACCACTCGGCCACGACTGCTACGAATTACAAAAAGATTCAAAGCTTGAATTAATAAATTTTAAAGTTAAACACATAAAAAATTCGCAGTCGGCAGGACTCGAACCTGCGCGGGTAGAACCCAATGGATTTCTAGTCCATCGCCTTAACCACTCGGCCACGACTGCTACGTATTACAAAAAGATTCAAAGCTTGAATTAATAAATTTTAAAGTTAAACACATAAAAAATTCGCAGTCGGCAGGACTCGAACCTGCGCGGGTAGAACCCAATGGATTTCTAGTCCATCGCCTTAACCACTCGGCCACGACTGCTACGTATTACAAAAAGATTCAAAGCTTGAATTAATAAATTTTAAAGTTAAACACAAAAAATTCGCAGTCGGCAGGACTCGAACCTGCGTGGGTAGAACCCAATGGATTTCTAGTCCATCGCCTTAACCACTCGGCCACGACTGCTACGTATTACAAAAAGATTCAAAGCTTCAATTAATAAATTTTAAAGTTAAACACATAAAAAATTCGCAGTCGGCAGGATTCGAACCTGCGCGGGTAGAACCCAATGGATTTCAAGTCCATCGCCTTAACCACTCGGCCACGACTGCTACGAATTACAAAAAGATTCAAAGCTTGAATTAATAAATTTTAAAGTTAAACACATAAAAAATTCGCAGTCGGCAGGACTCGAACCTGCGCGGGTAGAACCCAATGGATTTCTAGTCCATCGCCTTAACCACTCGGCCACGACTGCTACGTATTACAAAAAGATTCAAAGCTTGAATTATTAAATTTTAAAGTTAAACACATAAAAAATTCGCAGTCGGCAGGATTCGAACCTGCGCGGGTAGAACCCAATGGATTTCAAGTCCATCGCCTTAACCACTCGGCCACGACTGCTACGAATTACAAAAAGATTCAAAGCTTGAATTAATAAATTTTAAAGTTAAAAACATAAAAAATTCGCAGTCGGCAGGACTCGAACCTGCGCGGGTAGAACCCAATGGATTTCAAGTCCATCGCCTTAACCACTCGGCCACGACTGCTACGTATAACAAAAAGATTCAAAGCTTGAATTAATAAATTTTAAAGTTAAACACATAAAAAATTCGCAGTCGGCAGGACTCGAACCTGCGCGGGTAGAACCCAATGGATTTCTAGTCCATCGCCTTAACCACTCGGCCACGACTGCTACATATTACAAAAAGATTCAAACCTTGAATTAATAAATTTTAAAGTTAAACACATAAAAATTCGCAGTCGGCAGGATTCGAACCTGCGCGGGTAGAACCCAATGGATTTCAAGTCCATCGCCTTAACCACTCGGCCACGACTGCTACGAATTAGAAAAAGATTCAAAGCTTGAATTAATAAATTTTAAAGTTAAACACATAAAAAATTCGAAGTCGGCAGGACTCGAACCTGCGCGGGTAGAACCCTATGGATTTCTAGTCCATCGCCTTAACCACTCGGGCACGACTGCTACGTATAACAAAAAGATTCAAAGCTTGAATTAATAAATTTTAAAGTTAAACACATAAAAAATTCGCAGTCGGCAGGACTCGAACCTGCGAGGGTAGAACCCAATGGATTTCTAGTCCATCGCCTTAACCACTCGGCCACGACTGCTACATATTACAAAAAGATTCAAACCTTGAATTAATAAATTTTAAAGTTAAACACATAAAAATTCGCAGTCGGCAGGATTCGAACCTGCGCGGGTAGAACCCAATGGATTTCAAGTCCATCGCCTTAACCACTCGGCCACGACTACTACGTATTACAAAAAGATTCAAAGCTTGAATTAATAAATTTTAAAGTTAAACACATAAAAAATTCGCAGTCGGCAGGACTCGAACCTGCGCGGGTAGAACCCAATGGATTTCTAGTCCATCGCCTTAACCACTCGGCCACGACTGCTACGTATTACAAAAAGATTCAAAGCTTGAATTATTAAATTTTAAAGTTAAACACATAAAAAATTCGCAGTCGGCAGGATTCGAACCTGCGCGGGTAGAACCCAATGGATTTCAAGTCTATCGCCTTAACCACTCGGCCACGAGTGCTACAAATTACAAAAAGATTCAAAGCTTGAATTAATAAATTTTAAAGTTAAAAACATAAAAAATTCGCAGTCGGCAGGACTCGAACCTGCGCGGGTAGAACCCAATGGATTTCTAGTCCATCGCCTTAACCACTCGGCCACGACAGCTACGTGTTACAAAAAGATTCAAAGCTTCAATTAATAAATTTTAAAGTTAAACACATAAAAAATTCGCAGTCGGCAGGATTCGAACCTGCGCGGGTTGAACCCAATGGATTTTGAGTCCATCGCCTTAACCACTCGGCCACGACTGCAACGTGAGTAAAGCTATTTAATTCTAAATAAAATAGGTTTTCAATTCTACCCAGGTAGCACACGATATCTACTGTTATTCCCACTATATGAGTTGATATTACTGATATCACTGAATCCCAAAACATCAAAATCACGACTTCTACTGATATTGTACGATATAATGTATTTATTTTAATGACAGAGACAAAAAATAGCACTTTTAATGACATTATTAGCAAGAAATAGGCTGTAAGAAATATATCATGATGTTTTTAAACCTTTTTTTGCAATAATTGGAAATTCAATGTCGTAAAAGCTAAATCAACTGACACCGTGGGATGTCGTAAAATATATATCATAGAAACGATTTCACATGATATTGAGCTACATTGCGAAGTCTATGTCAAAAATTGTTATCTACTTATATTGATAGTAATATTACATCATATAGTAATTTTGATGTCATAGATACGATTATGACTGATATTACTTAGCATTGAAAAACCTTTTTGGGAAGACAATATATTTTAGTAACTTTATGAATCCTCATGATTTGGACGTTGGAAAATATGTTTCTCTTCCTTTATTATGAATACTATTGTTTTTAAATGGTAACAAATTAAATTTATTTGTATTTAGTTTTAAAACATAAAATTCCATATTTATTTAAATGTAGTTTTAAAATATTCTTAAAATACTTCCTGGTTTACTTTTTTATTAGTTTTTTTTCTTTCAAATATCTTTTCGGCTGTGGTGGTTCCAGTGCGGGGGAGGCATAAGGGCTCGTGCCTTTCCTGTCATATTTTCTATAATTAAAAAAATATTTATTCTTTAAATTAATTTTTTTTTTAATTTGAACCAAAAACTAAACAGAAATCCGTGTTTTCAATTTCAACCCTCCAAAGCAGGAAGGCTTTCATCAAAGTGCTTCTCCGGGTGAAAAACGGAGCGATGAAAAGATAAAGGGAGGGGAGCCGCCTCGGTGGACCAAGGGACCGGTTTGCTGATTGCAACAGCCTGACTGGACATCTGTAGAGGGTGACTTCCTGGAAAGGGAGAGGGAGGCATACACATTACACATTCCTATTCGACTAATCATCTCATATAACGGCGGGCGTCCGCTTAGCACAGCTATGTCACGTCACGCGTGTCTCAAGCAGTGCATTCCTTTCGTATGCGTTTTTCTTAGATGACTGAAAGTGTAAATTCCTAAATTTTCATTAGAACAAATTAAATTTCGTTGAGTACGACTATTTTAAAATGTTTTTATAACTTATTCAAACTTTTGAGTATAAAATGGAAGAACAGAGTTTTCTCCCATTCGAAAGAAATGCTTAGTGACAAAAGAAAAATCACATTATAAAAGTTATATTAACTTATTTAAAAGTTTTAATTAATATACTGCCTCTCTTTGAAGTATTTTATCGAGTTTTAATAACTTTTCAGAAATATTTTGAGTGGCCCTAATTTTTTTTTGAGGCTGCAAATAACTTTCAGCCTTGTGGGTTTTCGTTCTTGTGGGTTTTTTCTGAATAAGTTGCCTGCTTAAGATTTTGCAGACAATCTAGCATAAAAAAAGTTAACACAGTCTTTTTACCAGAAACCAGCCGATTTTCTCAACCAACTGAAGAAAAATTGATCCCGTAACTACCGTAACTTCTACCTCAATTCTCGCTCCCCATTCATGTTACATTTTTCTTTGATTTAGTTAACTTTACTTTAAATTTAATGGCGAGGCAAGCTTTTTTTATGGAATTCTAAGATGGATAGATCAGAATTGACTATACACTTATCAATTTACTTATAACTGTTGTCAATTCACAAAATAATAAGAAGGATCTAAAATACTAGACGATTTCTTATTCCTTGGTTTAAATTTAAACTGTAGAATATTTACTTTACTTTTGTATTTATGATTTTAGGATACTTTTTTAGAGTTATTCTATTCCTTTTTAAACTGTCTAGTACTGATACAAAACAAAATGTGGTGTAAAAAATGCCCCTCTTAATTGTAGCATTACTTTCAGTGGATTCAATTTGATCCAGAATTTTCTCTCATCCACTATAGTTTTGAGTTTTTTATACACACATAACTGCGGAGCATCCACAGAAACATCGAATTTTATGGTATAAATGTATATGTACTTGCTGAAAAGACATATAATACTATATTTACCAAAATAAACTAATTTCTTTAACTTTTTTAAATTATATTTTTTTCTATAAAAACATTTTATTAACCAAAAAAATATGATTTCTATTCCAATAAATCAAACTAAAATTCTTAAGTTCAAAATAAACTTGTTAACTAAACTAAATTTTTAATTTTAAAAAATTAAATTCGAGTGAAATACTTTTGTTTACACAACATATCGAAATTTAGTATCTGGATTACCGTTTATATGAGATTTACTGCGCTTTTGTGGACCTCGCTTGCGTTTTAAGGAGTAACTGAGCATAAGAGTAAAAAAATACTGTTTAATCGATTTCGAAAGGCTCAAATATCCCTTTTCCTTTAAATTGTGAAAATCCTCTTAAAGAATCTGGAATTAGAAAAATGGTGCAAGGATATAATTAAGGTGACAATTATTGAGCTCCTCCCTCTAATGTCTATTATTGGATGCTGTACATCGGAGAGTTTTTCGCATTTTTAAATTATTTTAAAAATGTCGCGAGTTTTTCCAACGCTGGTTTATAGTAATAAGCTGTCTGAAGAGTAACATATTGAATTTTCAAGTCATTGTGCCGGTAATTTTAGGTTTGGGCCCCCTTTGAAGGTCCGTTTTCGATATGTACACTAATTATCGAAAAAAGACATCTTAACGAATTTTCAGCGGGTCGGTGACCTTTCACCCTTAAACTGTGATGAAATATCTCGCAGAATCTGGAATTTGAAAAAATTGGGATAAAAATCCAGTCCTCGGCGGCCGTTTGTTCTTTTCAGAGAAATGACCGTATTTGGCGTTTTAAGCACAATTAAAATTAAAGTATCGTTTTTTCGGTGATTAAATCTCAAACTAGACACCTATAAGTGGATCATATTCAATTTTTGTGAAAATGGAATGGTAATTTAGAGAATAATTGAAGTTTGAAAAAAAGTTCGGAATTCGACCCCGAAACACAACTCCGAATAAAGCTAATAACTCCTTATTAAATAATATTAAATTTTTTTTGAATTTTTTTAATAACAATATAAGGTTATGGCAAGGTTTTTCCAGAATTACGGGTTGCCATGGCGATTCTTACGTCACACAGGAATTTTGGGAACCGAAACGAATATACTGACGCTTATAGGAAAATACTCTATTTTATTGGGAAGAGAGAAATTCGAAATTTGAAAATGATGGAACTCACAATAAAGTGTCTTACATCGTTGGAAAGATAATTTTTATCAGATTAAGAATGTGCAATTCATTAAAGGGTTTTTCCTATATTTCGGGATTTATTACAGGAAAACGAAAAACCCGAAACTTGGGAATTCATCCTCCAGTTTTATCAGAAATCGTCTGAAATTTTAATATGTTGATCCCACAAAAATTACTGATTGAAAATTCATTGAAAGTTAAAAAATAAATAATTCATGGAGTACCCCTTCCCTTCAAAGCTCTTGGCGTACCCCCGGCACTGAGAGCCCCGGTTGAGAAACACTACTCTAATGTGTTTTAGAACAAGTTAACGCTTTTTTTTAATTTGTTTTTCAATAGCATATTCTTAAAGAGGACCTCAAAATGTACAACATACCCAAATTTCTTACAATTTAATACATTCTATTTGGGTAGAATTCCAAAAGAAGTCGATATTTCGGGTAAAAAACACAATTCCAAAAAAAGCCCAAAAATTGGTATTACTCAACGCAACGCACTAACATCCTTTGATGAAAAAAGAAACACAATTTTTTTATGACAAGGACAGTGTTTGTTTGAAATAGTTATTATTAAAAAATTACTAATTGTCGGGTTGGTTTTTTTTTGTGTTTAATTTCACCCCTAACCTACACACCATACACACCAACTACAACTTCAACTACCGACAAAAATGGCGAAGGCAATTCAAGTAAGTAAATCTTTTCTTAATTAAATTTTGATGTGCTGTTATTAATGTTCATGTGATCTTTAATTTTGATAATTCTTGATAATTTTTTTTGGACTAGTATAGCAAGTTATTTTATAGCAAGTTAACCAAGGCCTGTAAATGTAAACAAAAGATTTGATTGAAAATATTCATTACATAAAGCACGCAGCAATATGTTTGTCATTTGCTTTCTACATCAGTTTCATTAAAATTACGCCAAATTGAATTATTTTAATGATCCATAAATATGCGAGATTTAAGTGGGTATTCCAGTTTTTAGGTTGCTGTATAAGAGTAAATCTTGGTTGGATTCTGCTGTTGTATCATTACAAAATGAATATTATCATTCAGTTATGTTTTTATTTACGGGCCTTTCAAAACTCATTTTCTGGATGACCCTTGTACTACTGTATGTCCCAGCACTTAAAACCTTCTCCACTTTAACACGCTAGTATAGAACTACAAGGAGGAGCAAAAAGCCAGGCACCTTGACCAAAGGTCCAACCCTGTAATACTCTATTTGCAGGCTCCTGAAAAGTCCCCCATATATGACAGGGTTCCCAGGGTCCTTAAAAGTCCTTGAATTTTTTTCTGCTAAAATTTTAAGTCCTTGAAAAATGCGACGGTTCACTTATGTTAGAGTCCTTGCTAAATATCGCCCGGTTCTTTTAGACAACAAAAAGTAGAAATATTCAAAAATAATTTTAAACTCCTGAATTAAAATGTTTAATTAAATCAATAACTATTCAGTTTATTAATAAAAAATTTGTTGATACTTGTATATATTTAGCGATTTGGATATTGGTGATATTTAGCAGGGACTTAACGGAATTGTACCATGTGTTCCTTGAATTTTGAATCCACTCCGGCCACCTTTCGCTGATTCGTCTAAATTTCTGTTCCGCAGTTACCGGCGATGTTTGAAATGCTCCGATCACAAAAATACGATAGTAACACCCTCTACATCGGTTCCACAAGTGAACCAACTAGATAGAACTATCAATCATAAAATTTTCTGTTTCATGTTCATGTTTTTTTATATCTTTCTTATGAAATTTACGAATTAGGTGGAACCAGTTTCTGGTTGAGTGAGAAATGCACAGAACCGTTATCTCGAGGGTTATAATTTTTAAATGTCTGTTTCGAGTTTTCGAGAAAAAATGTTTTTGAGAAGACCCTTGAAAAGTCCTTGATTTTCAATGTTTTCAAATGATTGGAAACCATGTATGACTATCTATTATTACATAAAGGTAGTATCATATTATTACATACTCTAGGTCAGCGTTTCCCAACCTTTTTACTCCCACGGAACCCTTTCGACAATGCCCATGTTCCGCGGAACCCTAGCGTCCATGTAACAATATTTTTCTTACTATTTTTTAAATTAAATTATTACATAAAACGGAAAAATAAGTAACGAAGAAATCGTTTATTTACTATATTTATTTATTAGAATACAGCTGTAAGGTTTTGAAAATACAATTTTAAGTATTTAAACAATTTTAGCAAGTTTAAGAAAATAAAACAATTATTAAATATTAATTAATGTGATAATTTGAGTGTTTTTGGCACATATATTTTGAATTCTGGGTCTTATTTTCGAAAGGCATACCCACATCTCGTCTTCAATAGAAAGAAGACTATTTCTTTCTTTACTTTTTATGCTTTTTAAACAAGAAAAGGTTGGTTCACACATATATTATGTGGAAAACTGCAATAGTATATTAATTGCTTTTCTTTGAATATTTGGATAATCCTTTTTAACGGCCATTGGACATTTTAACCATTGGAAGGCCTTACCCCTGCCCCCCACTGTATCTTAAAACAGGGGTCTCCAAACTTTTCAGCCCGAGGGCCGCATTAACTATCAAACAGCAGGGGGCCAACTACATACTCGAGGTATTTTCAAGAAAAATTTCTTTCAGGAGGGGGACCCAAATATCCTCTAAGGAAATTAAGTAATTATCAGGCCCAAAGCTAGATTTTTGCATCGGGAAGGAAGCCTAAAATTATCTCTAAGCCCATCTTTTCCATACTTAATAAGTTTAATGGACCTTTTTAATATATTTTTATGTAGGATTATCATTTTGCTGAACTTAATATGAAAATTAATTTAACTAATCGAGTTTAAAGTACAAAAAGGGGGGTCTGGGGGTCCTCCCCCAGAAAATGTTTTGAAATTTGACCCTAAAAAACAGGGTTTTTACTCATTCTGGTACCCTTAATCCGAATTTCGGGGGGATCTTGTATCTTTTATTTTTTTAACACCTTTTTCGAATTTCTCGCGGAACCCTTGAGGAGGCCTCGCGGAACCCCGGTTGAGAAACACTGCTCTAGATCCCCTCTACATATAGTTCTAGGCACTTTTCTGTTAAAAAGGAGTTGTGGCAATTATTAAATTTTTTCATTTGCAAACTTTTTATCCCTCGGTAATAATTCCCAAGTCTTAAAATCCATAATGGTGAAAAAAGACCAACAACTTGACTCAAATGCAAAAAAAATAAAACGTGTTTGGTTGCCAAACAGTATTATTTTGCGAGCGATTTTTTAAGACCCCCTACCCCTATAACGGAAAAGTACCTATAAGTTCTGATACTGTATAGGAACGTTTCACAAATGCAATACAGATGTCCTACACACCCTTACAAAGACTGAGAATTAAAAGTTGTCATCCAAATTACAAATAATGATTTAATAATCTGAGTAAGTTATCAAGATTCTAGAGTTGAAAAAAGTTCTTTTAAGATTTTTGGGGAGTTACAGTTATTGCTTTTATTGCTGACTGCTGTGTTGTCATTGTGAGGCATGTAAAACAGCTATAATTATAGGCAATGACTTCGAACTCCTTTATAGAAACTTATTTTTAATTATAATCTAAAATGTCAATTCATTTTGTGTAAAAAAATCTTCTGACCTAACTAGCATTTTTTGATCTGGCTTTGTAAGGGTTGTGTGTACAGACTGCATTTATGTTCCATGTTCCTGACAGTGATTAAATGAGTATTATAGTTCAATAGTGTGATTTTTAATTTTAACTGATTGTGCCCTGCTCTCATTTCAGTGCCTGTAGTTCCGGTCACCCAGTGTCTCGTTGAGGGCCTCAAAATAGACTCGGAGAAGAAAGGGTATTTGATATGTGTTTGAAATTATATGCACAACTTGTTATTTTGATAAAATTTTCTTCATTTTAGCTTTTTTGATAAAGTTAGTTAGGTACTTATCCATTAGCCGGGCGCAAGTGAAAAATCCCCAAATAATGTAGAATGAATTAAAGAATTCTCTGTTCCAACGGTTGCCTCCTGCAAAAGAACATCTGCCTCTGGCGCATCGTTTCGTTTTGACTGTTTTGTCATATGCTTCGCTTGGCGAGCGTTTGGTTCACAATTGCGCCCGGCTAACGGATAAGTAGCGTTATTTACATAAACTCTGGGGGAAGGGTATGGTGAAGTGTGAGTAGTCAAAATAGGTGGAAAGAGCAATATTTATGGATGGATTTTTTAGTCCTTTACTTACAAATTCATGTTGTCATATGTTCATGACAAGTCTGGGTTTATACTTGTAAGCAACTTTTGGCACAGCTGGAATAAGAGTCCTCCATTTGGTGACTCGCGTTGCGGTCGCCTATAGTCTGTATAAAATAGGCGGTTTCACGTCATTCTTTACCATGGCAACGCAGGAGAAATACATTGAGAAAAAACTCAAGGTCAGCCGCCGATTCTATTTACACAGAGTATAGTTATAGCGGTACGGAAGTTAGCGGAACAATTAGTTATAGTGTATAGTTGGCAATCGCCAAATGGAGGACTCTTATTCCAGCTGATCCCAACTTTTCTTTAACCCAGTACATCATTATGCGGAAGGAGAAAATGGGTAAACACAAAGCCTGTTGGGTTGCTAGGAGGAGTTTCGGTACTTAAATCATGATAAAAAGGGTGATATAGGTTTAGCAAAACAATAATATATTTAAATTGACATTCTTCATTTCACTCAAAATTCAGATACTGCAATGGGACTACTTTGTTAGTGATGCTGTAATACACTAGGTATACTAACGAGTTAAGGATTAACTAGGCGGTAAATATTGAATTTAAATTTTTCCAGAATGTTGATTAATAATAGTTATTTTAATAGATGTGCTGGATATTTTTTAAGGAAAACATTTTGATTTAATTACACTGGTCTACAAAAAAAAACTTTTTTTTTGGTGGCTGGAATATTAAAGCTGATTTTGTATATATTTGACCTCCTGATTAAGAATATGGCATCCATTTTTGCTCATCAGCTCTAGTTTTTGATATATTTCACTATAAAGTTTTTAAGACTTTTGCTCTACCTTTTATACAATATGGTGATATAAAGATGTCTTAAAATATAAAAAACCAAACTCTCTAAGGCTTTTTCTATTCCTTAGGGTCCCAATAGATAGTGTATACAGTTTCATCCCCCTGAGATAGTTCTAAGGGGTACCTATAGGGCCCTAAAGTTGAAAAAAAGTGGAAAAAATTGTCTTTTTTTCAGAATTTTTTAAAAAATATTTTTGAGTTTTCAAATGTGATAAAACTGGGTAATATATGTTATTTAGAACTTATTTAGACAGAATAAAATAATTTTTACTTTTTAAGTACACCGGAAAAGACCAATTTTCTAATTTTTAGGCGAGAAGTAGGGTCATTTCGCTCAAAAACGCTTAATACCAATAATGATGGTTGAAACGAATAAATTCCGAATTTTTCAGACGTAAGTCCTCAAAAAAGATGTCCTTTGAAGTAAAACTGAAATTTCATTTGATAAAGA
The DNA here is from genome assembly GCA_963680715.1 of Tetragnatha montana. Taxonomy (NCBI): domain Eukaryota; kingdom Metazoa; phylum Arthropoda; class Arachnida; order Araneae; family Tetragnathidae; genus Tetragnatha; species Tetragnatha montana. The sequence goes on along the minus strand of OY796683.1, from coordinate 12,323,519 downwards.
TCAGTAAAACAATAGAAGCTGCTCCCGAGCTTTCATGCCCTACAATTTGAAAAAAATTGGAAAAAAATTATTTAAAAAAAAAGGCATTTTTTAATTTGCTAATTGGATAAAATTGACTAATATGTGTTTTAGAAGTTATTCAGGTAGATTAATTGGAGCGACATCCCTGAAACTTTCCCATTTGGCATAGTTTAATCCGTAGAGATAGTAGAGTAGACTTGTCTGAAGCGAGCCAAACTTCGCACGCTCTGCTCTTTCTGGAGAGGCGATATTTACGTTCAATAAACTAACTCACTGATCTTTATCATATGAAATTTTTAGTTTTAACATCAAAGGACATCTTTTTTGAGAACTTACTTCTGAAAAATTCGAAAATTATTCGTTTCAACCACCATTATTGGTATTGAGCGTTTTTGAGCGAAATGACCCTACTTCTCTCCTTAAAATTAGAAAATAGGTCTTTTCCGGTGCACTTAAAAAGTAAAAATTATTTTATCCTGTCTAAATAAGTTCTAAATAACATATATTACCCAGTTTTAACACATGTGAAAACTCAAAAATATTTTTTAAAAAATTCTGAAAAAAAGACAATTTTTTCCACTTTTTTTCAACTTTAGGGCCCTATAGGTACCCCTTAAAACTAACTCAGGGGAATGAAACTGTATACACTATCTATTGGGACCCTATGGAATAGGAAAAGCCTTAGAGAGTTTGGTTTTTTATATTTTAAGACATCTTTATATCGCCATATTGTATAAAAGGTAGAGCAAAAGTCTTAAAAACTTAATTGTGAAATATATCAAAAACTAGAGCTGATGAGCAAAAATGGATGCCATATTCGTAATCAGGAGGTCAAATATATACAAAATCAGCTTTAATATTCCAGCCACCAAAATGAGTGTTGACCAGTGTTATTGATGGAGTTAGTAAGTATTCAAACTTTGAAGAGTGTTCTTCATGGAGATGCTGTATGTTTGGAAAGTTTGTTATTGTTTCTTCTGGTAATTTTTTTATTAACAAAAGGTCCTGCGTAAGCAGTTTATGGGGGTTGGTGAGCGATAGCGAGCTGGGGGTAATAGCTCCCTGGTATTTAAAACATCTGTTTATTTCTTGCTAAAATTATAAACTATTGTTTGTTGAGAAATTTTAAAATGAAAACATTTTTATTTCTTAATTTAAATTAATAAAAAATTTATGTACTTTCAGAGGAACTCTCTTGGACGGTCGAGCTGAGTAAGCGCCATGTTGGCTGGTGGAAGCCTTATTTACCGCATAGAAGCTCAAGGAGATAGATATAAGTCAGGTACAATAAATATATTTTTTATTTCATGAACCCCCAGTGTAAAGGAAATCAGTCAAATCTTAAAAAATAAATGAAAAAGTAATAAAAATCTATTCTAATTTTTACCCTATTTAGGATGAGCTTCTAGCCTCCCTTCTATTCAAAATGTCCAAAAGAAAAATTTATTACACAAATTTTAAGAGCTTCAGTGCTTTACGAATTTTTTGCCTTTAATGGCACATGCGACCGAAAAATGGGCAGGCAGGAAAGTCATTGCCAAGCTAGCTCAGGGAGACAATTGTCTCTCCTTTTAAAGAATGCAATAATTTAAGATCCTTAACCCGTAACAGTGGAGGTGAAAAAATGGAACATAACAGGGGGCATGCGGTCTCACAGACCGCGCAACATTATATATTTTTTTAAAAATTTCTAATTATGGTATGATTCTGATTAGAGATGTAAAATTCTCGGTAATAATCTTTTGGAGAATATTCTTGAGAATATTCTCGAAAATATTCTCCAAGAGGAGAATTTTCGAGAATATTCTCCTAGAAGCTATTAAATAATTTTTTTTGAAAAAAAATTTTTTATAAGGTATATATTAACTTTAAATTCGAAGAATATTAAAAGTTTTACAATGAGAAGTCATCATAAATAAAAGAAAGACAAATTAAATTGAAAAATATTTTAAAATCTCTACTTAATTGATAAGACGACATGTTTGATAGGTAAGGCAGAGTAAGCCAGTTACATTCTATTAATTTAAGATTTTCCAACTTTTAAATAGCTTTTTTGAAATAAATTATGCATATGAGAAATGCTTTTCTGGAATTTATTTTGTTGAATCTTAATGAGAATATTTTCTTGAGGAAAAAATGATGAGACACACTTAAAATTATAAGATATCTATCTAGTGAATGAAAATTTGAAGATTTAATTATTTCACGAACACAAGATGAGTAAGATATAAATTTAATTGTAACTTTAATAATATTCTCATAAAGGAAAATATTAATGAATCTGAATTAAAATGAGGTATTTTCACGATTTGAGATTAAATTTTATTAAAATAGTAGATAAAAAACCCATGAAGAATGACGTTTAAATGAAGTTCCTGAGTTTCCCAGTTTCTGAGATATAAATTTTTGAAATTTCGTTTTGGCACAAAAACAGAAACACTATTGTTTACAAGCGCTATGACGTCACATCCAATAGTATCCAGTTATCATTGAAAAATAGTAAAACACTAGTTTCGAGGCTGCTGTGATGTCAAATCACGTTTTTTGATCACGTGACTTTACTAGTGTTTTGGCAAAAATAAAATTGAATTATTTAAAACATATTTTTGAACTTATAAAAATCTGATATTTGAGAGTTTTAAACTATAACGTATCAAAAAAGTGTAAAATTAAGCAAATCATTCCCTTATGCAAATACCCCATAACGCAAACAAAAAGTTAAGACAAACTATTCATTCACAAATAGTATTTTTAAGTAGACAGTAAATTAAACTGCATCTGATAGTAATTTAGAGTTCTTTGAGAATATTCTCCCGATAAATTATTCTCTGTAAATGTAAAATAAATATTATAAAATTATTTCAAATATTTTTCTCAACAGATAATTGAAGGGCTTGGGAGATGAAGGGGTTATGTTACAAAACTCTAGTTTCGAGTAATTTAGGTTCAAAGTTTTATTGTTGCATAGTGTTTAATGTTACATAGCCCCCTTCATCTTCTTCATATCTTCGTTTCTAGCTGTTTTGAAATATTCAGATTTTGCTACGTAACACATCTGCCCATAACTCTTTCATCCATTGAATTAGATTGTATTTTCAAAAAATGTTACATAACCCCTTCATCCACCAAGCCCTTCAATTCTAATGTGATATCCCCTTCTTTTAAGAATATTCTCCTAATTTTACAAAGTTCTACCATAATTTTAGCTAAATGTCAGATTTTAAAGGTCCTTCAGTTTGACAACTATTGGTATTACCTTTGCTTTTAACAACTATATAAAAATAATTAAGACTCCTCTTTTAATTGTATGAGTATTTTCTCCCAGTAAAACTTGCTTTGAATATTTTAAAAAATATTTTATTTTGTATTAAATAAATTTACTTATTTTAAAAAAAATCTTGCGAAATAATGAAATTACAGTTCAGAGAATATTCTCTGAACTGTAGGGTGACTTTTAAATGGTAAATTTCATTGAATTTGTTATTGTTTTCAGGTTTCCAACACTAATACTATATGACCATTTCATATTATCAAACATTTTTACATTTATTAATCAAAAAATAGAATATTCTCGATTATTCTCAAAATTCTCGCCCCTGGAGAATATTCTCAGAATATTCTCGTTCTCCGAGAATATTCTCGACTCACATCTCTAATTCTGATATTTCAGAACTTTGTTCTTGGAACATTTCTCTTCATAGAAATAGAAGATATATTTTTTAACTTTATATTAAAATAAAAGTTTTCCCAGACAATTTTCCAATAGCCTTAAATTTTTCGATAGAAACCACATAGTGCAGTAAATTCTTTATAATTTAAAATAAATTGCATCTATTATGAATTAACTGTTTTATTTTTATTATTTAATATGTAATGCAAGTTTTAAGAGGAGAAAACTCATTGTAGAACAATACAAAAAAATTTTGACACTGCCTGGCCTGAAGTATCAGTTTTTCACCAGTGTTTCAGAAGCAAAAAATTTAGAATTTTTCACAGAAATCTTATTCATAGTTATCTTTACCACTCTAAAATCACTCCCAACTTCATATAATATTTTTAACGCTTCCGCATAACCTGGATCAGAAGGATAAATTAAACTCTGCAGACCGAGCTTCAAAGCCATGCTTACTGAGTAAGTCTGGACAAAAACTGTTACACTGAGGGGAAGAAACTTGTAAAAACTTGCTGTTAAGAAGGGGTCACGAAAGGGGAAGCTAGGAGAAAATGTGACCCAGCATGTGGTAGACCCAGCATGTGGTAGGGGGCAGGGGGGGGAATGTTGCACGGTCTGTGAGACGTCACATCCCCTGCTACGGGTTAAATAGAAATAATAGTTACCATTGGTGAAATAATGTTTTACAGTTATTACTTTTCTTTACTTACATTTTCATTTGATTTTTATCCATTCATTAAAAATTGGTGTGCATAGGAGCGAAAAAAAATCTTAAGATATTAGAAAAGCATGTTTTTTTTCAACCCTATATCAAACTTAACTTTTAATTTGATCATTACTCATAAATTTTATTGGGAAAAAGGCATCTGAAATTTAAGTAACTATAAAGCTTTAATTTTACTTGTACATAAAATGTACATAAAATGAAGGTTCCAGGTTATTATGCCGTGGTCTAGTGGTTTTTTAATTTTACTGTTTTGGAAAACTTTAGCATGAAAATTAGATGTTCAAAATTTGGAAGCTCAAGTTGAAAAAAACATTTCTTATTTTTTCTTTTAAAAAGTCCCTCAAAACATGTTCTTATTTAGTGTGTTATTATTTAAATGTTTTAAATTTTAAGTATAATTTAATTAAATTTTAAAATTTCCTAAAGCATCTTCAAACAAACTATCAATTAAGAAGCTAATTAATTGCTTAATTGTAAAATAAACGTTATATTAATTGTGGAGTCTTATCTTTTTCAATCATCAAACAATATAATACTTGATACTATTTTAGGAATTATTTCTTCTATTTTAGATTCACTTAATTTAAAATTGCATTATCTTCTTTTTTTACATTTTGACTATTACAACTTTTACTTATAGAGTGTTTTCAGGTGACGTTACTACCGGTTATTTTCTTTTAACTGTGTATCTACTGTAGGGCTTTTAACTGTTGCTAAGGCCATTGTTTATCTGTTGCTAAGGCGGTTTTTAGGTATGGGATCACGTGATTGCAAATGCTCCAATAAAAGAATTCCACGGCTAGTCATTTTCTGTAACTGTTAACCTCTGTAGGGCAAAAAACTGTAACATCTTCTGTTGCTAAGGCCGTTGTTAGGTCCGAGTCATGTGATTGAAAATGCTCTATTGTTAAGATTTTTTCCTTTAACATTCCTTGTGTGAAGTATATAAAAGGTGTCTGAAGAACTATACCTCTAGTTTTCAAGAAACTTATAGGAAATCATAAAAAGTCATTATTTCACCCAGTTTACAATAAACAATATTTATGGGGGGAAAGAACAGATATTTGGATATAGATATGTTTGCTGACTATGATGTTACAAAAAAGGAAAACATTTTATTGAACCTTCACATTTAACAAAAATGTTTTAGTGGTTCAGTTCTTATTTTGCATATTTTAAGTACCTCACACAAGAGATCTTATAATACAAGGTTATTGATACACCGTATATTACTGTTATAGTTTTTACATATTTATATTTGTTGGGGGGTCTTAATTTAAAAGGATACCTGCCATATGTTTTCTGAAACTATGCCTATCTTGTTAATTTATGTTTCAAAAAAATAGTTATTTGGTGAATTAAAAATGAATATATTTTTGAAAAGTAATTCATAGTTTTTAGATACAGGTATGGGATGAATCATCTAAAAATTAGTTTTAACATACTGATTTTTCCAAAATATTATGTTTTAATTATCCTGGTTTCATTAATAAACATAACTAATAAAGTTTTTTTTTACAGCATTGGCGCACAAGTTATATAGAAGAATAGAAAAAGTTTTGAAAAGCTCTATGTATTAATTTATTTAATGTGTTAAATTTTGAATAAAAATCTTTATTTTTCTATTTTTATTTGTAATCTTTGTTCATTCCTTGAAGTTAGGCTCTATATTATTTTTTGATAGATAGAGATTAATGGCCATGAGAAGAGTTCAAATTTGAACTTGTAATAGGTAAGTAATGGTAATATAAACTTTTGCATTTTTTATGAAGTTTAAATAATTGATTAAACAATTATTAAAACTACCAACATTTTTTTCAATTTAATGTTTTTATTACAAAAAAAATTGTGAATCCTGTAACTTAAAATTTTCTTGTGGGGGTATTTTATACATCATAAAATAAATATTCATAGATTTCAACTGAAACTAATAGTATTTAATTTTAACTTGATAAAAAATCATGATATTGTTTATAATAATTTAATTTTGTATTACCTTTAAAATTGAAATTAAAACAGTTAATTACAATATATATTTTCTTCATTTAAATGTGTTTTAAACAATTTTTCCCACACTTATAATGCTGTACAAAAATGAAAATGATATTGTTTATATTACCCTAAAAAATAAAATATAAGCAATATCAGATTCGATTATTTTTGTCCCGCATTATAAGTATAGGAAACATTAATGTAGAAAATATATAATGGTTATCGTACGGTACCATTTTTTGATACCATATAACCTAAAAATGGTTAGGCTTAGCAAGGGTTTTTACACCACTCGATATAAGAACTGACATTCCTTGTCATTCACTTTTTAAGATTAACATCAGCTAATATCGCTGTATAACAATTGCTATCAGGCAACATCCATTAATGTTAGAATAACATCAAGGAATGACAGTTTCTGTTGTTATCTGAGATAGCGAATCCCAAGGGATCCCAAGTTCTGGTACCAAGTGGTGTACACAAACCTGACCATTTTTAGCTTATTTGGTGTTGGAAAATGGTAACGTACGGTATAAGTTTCTTATATCGCTTTCCGTTTTGTGCTACTAGGGTACTCATTAAAAACTAACCGCAGTCGGCAGGATTCGAACCTACGCGGGTAGAACCCAATGGATTTCAAGTCCAACGCCTTAACCACTCGGCCACGACTGCTACGTATTACAAAAAGATTCAAGGCTTGAATTAATAAATTTTAAAGTTAAACACATAAAAAATTCGCAGTTGGCAGGACTCGAACCTGCGCGGGTAGAACCCAATGGATTTCTAGTCCATCGCCTTAACCACTCGGCCACGACTGCTACGTATTACAAAAAGATTCAAAGTTTGAATTAATAAATTTTAAAGTTAAACACATAAAAAATTCGCAGTCGGCAGGACTCGAACCTGCGCGGGTAGAACCCAATGGATTTCTAGTCCATCGCCTTAACCACTCGGCCACGACTGCTACATATTACAAAAAGATTCAAACCTTGAATTAATAAATTTTAAAGTTAAACACATAAAAAATTCGCAGTCGGCAGGATTCGAACCTGCGCGGGTAGAACCCAATGGATTTCAAGTCCATCGCCTTAACCACTCGGCCACGACTGCTACGAATTACAAAAAGATTCAAAGCTTGAATTAATAAATTTTAAAGTTAAACACATAAAAAATTCGCAGTCGGCAGGACTCGAACCTGCGCGGGTAGAACCCAATGGATTTCTAGTCCATCGCCTTAACCACTCGGCCACGACTGCTACGTATTACAAAAAGATTCAAAGCTTGAATTAATAAATTTTAAAGTTAAACACATAAAAAATTCGCAGTCGGCAGGACTCGAACCTGCGCGGGTAGAACCCAATGGATTTCTAGTCCATCGCCTTAACCACTCGGCCACGACTGCTACATATTACAAAAAAATTCAAACCTTGAATTAATAAATTTTAAAGTTAAACACATAAAAAATTCGCAGTCGGCAGGATTCGAACCTGCGCGGGTAGAACCCAATGGATTTCAAGTCCATCGCCTTAACAACTCGGCCACGACTGCTACGAATTAGAAAAAGATTCAAAGCTTGAATTAATAAATTTTAAAGTTAAACACATAAAAAATTCGCAGTCGGCAGGACTCGAACCTGCGCGGGTAGAACCCTATGGATTTCTAGTCCATCGCCTTAACCACTCGGCCACGACTGCTACGTATAACAAAAAGATTCAAAGCTTGAATTAATAAATTTTAAAGTTAAACACATAAAAAATTCGCAGTCGGCAGGACTCGAACCTGCGCGGGTAGAACCCAATGGATTTCTAGTCCATCGCCTTAACCACTCGGCCACGACTGCTACATATTACAAAAAGATTCAAACCTTGAATTAATAAATTTTAAAGTTAAACACATAAAAATTCGCAGTCGGCAGGATTCGAACCTGCGCGGGTAGAACCCAATGGATTTCAAGTCCATCGCCTTAACCACTCGGCCACGACTGCTACGAATTACAAAAAGATTCAAAGCTTGAATTAATAAATTTTAAAGTTAAACACATAAAAAATTCGCAGTCGGCAGGACTCGAACCTGCGCGGGTAGAACCCAATGGATTTCTAGTCCATCGCCTTAACCACTCGGCCACGACTGCTACGTATTACAAAAAGATTCAAAGCTTGAATTAATAAATTTTAAAGTTAAACACATGAAAAATTCGCAGTCGGCAGGACTCGAACCTGCGCGGGTAGAACCCAATGGATTTCTAGTCCATCGCCTTAACCACTCGGCCACGACTGCTACGTATTACAAAAAGATTCAAAGCTTGAATTATTAAATTTTAAAGTTAAACACATAAAAAATTCGCAGTCGGCAGGATTCGAACCTGCGCGGGTAGAACCCAATGGATTTCAAGTCTATCGCCTTAACCACTCGGCCACGAGTGCTACAAATTACAAAAAGATTCAAAGCTTGAATTAATAAATTTTAAAGTTAAAAACATAAAAAATTCGCTGTCGGCAGGACTCGAACCTGCGCGGGTAGAACCCAATGGATTTCTAGTCCATCGCCTTAACCACTCGGCCACGACAGCTACGTATTTCAAAAAGATTCAAAGCTTCAATTAATAAATTTTAAAGTTAAACACATAAAAAATTCGCAGTCGGCAGGATTCGAACCTGCGCGGGTTGAACCCAATGGATTTCGAGTCCACCGCCTTAACCACTCGGCCACGACTGAACGTGAGTAAAGCTATTTAATTCTAAATAAAATAGGTTTTCAATTCTACTCATTAAAAACTAACCGCAGTCGGCAGGATTCGAACCTACGCGGGTAGAACCCAATGGATTTCAAGTCCAACGCCTTAACCACTCGGCCACGACTGCTACGTATTACAAAAAGATTCAAGGCTTGAATTAATAAATTTTAAAGTTAAACACAAAAAATTCGCAGTTGGCAGGACTCGAACCTGCGCGGGTAGAACCCAATGGATTTCTAGTCCATCGCCTTAACCACTCGGCCACGACTGCTACGTATTACAAAAAGATTCAAAGTTTGAATTAATAAATTTTAAAGTTAAACACATAAAAAATTCGCAGTCGGCAGGACTCGAACCTGCGCGGGTAGAACCCAATGGATTTCTAGTCCATCGCCTTAACCACTCGGCCACGACTGCTACATATTACAAAAAGATTCAAACCTTGAATTAATAAATTTTAAAGTTAAACACATAAAAAATTCGCAGTCTTCAGGATTCGAACCTGCGCGGGTAGAACCCAATGGATTTCAAGTCCATCGCCTTAACCACTCGGCCACGACTGCTACGAATTAGAAAAAGATTCAAAGCTTGAATTAATAAATTTTAAAGTTAAACACATAAAAAATTCGCAGTCGGCAGGACTCGAACCTGCGCGGGTAGAACCCTATGGATTTCTAGTCCATCGCCTTAACCACTCGGCCACGACTGCTACGTATAACAAAAAGATTCAAAGCTTGAATTAATAAATTTTAAAGTTAAACACATAAAAAATTCGCAGTCGGCAGGACTCGAACCTGCGAGGGTAGAACCCAATGGATTTCTAGTCCATCGCCTTAACCACTCGGCCACGACTGCTACATATTACAAAAAGATTCAAACCTTGAATTAATAAATTTTAAAGTTAAACACATAAAAATTCGCAGTCGGCAGGATTCGAACCTGCGCGGGTAGAACCCAATGGATTTCAAGTCCATCGCCTTAACCACTCGGCCACGACTGCTACGAATTACAAAAAGATTCAAAGCTTGAATTAATAAATTTTAAAGTTAAACACATAAAAAATTCGCAGTCGGCAGGACTCCAACCTGCGCGGGTAGAACCCAATGGATTTCTAGTCCATCGCCTTAACCACTCCGCCACGACTACTACGTATTACAAAAAGATTCAAAGCTTAAATTAATAAATTTTTAAAGTTAAACACATAAAAAATTCGCAGTCGGCAGGACTCGAACCTGCGCGGGTAGAACCCAATGGATTTCTAGTCCATCGCCTTAACCACTCGGCCACGACTGCTACGTATTACAAAAACATTCAAAGCTTGAATTATTAAATTTTAAAGTTAAACACATAAAAAATTCGCAATCGGCAGGATTCGAACCTGCGCGGGTAGAACCCAATGGATTTCAAGTCTATCGCCTTAACCATTCGGCCACGAGTGCTACAAATTACAAAAAGATTCAAAGCTTGAATTAATAAATTTTAAAGTTAAAAACATAAAAAATTCGCAGTCGGCAGGACTCGAACCTGCGCGGGTAGAACCCAATGGATTTCTAGTCCATCGCCTTAACCACTCGGCCACGACAGCTACGTATTTCAAAAAGATTCAAAGCTTCAATTAATAAATTTTAAAGTTAAACACATAAAAAAATAGCAGTCGGCAGGACTCGAAACTGCGCGGGTAGAACCCAATGGATTTCTAGTCCATCGCCTTAACCACTCGGCCACGACTGCTAAGTGAGTAAAGCTATTTAATGCTAAATAAAATAGGTTTTCAATTCTACTGCTTAAAAACTAACCGCAGTCGGCAGGATTCGAACCTACGCGGGTAGAACCCAATGGATTTCAAGTCCATCGCCTTAACCACTCGGCCACGACTGCTACGTAGTACAAAAAGATTCAAAGCTTGAATTAATAAATTTTAAAGTTAAACAAATAAAAAATTCGCAGTCGGCAGGACTCGAACCTGCGCGGGTAGAACCCAATGGATTTCTAGTCCATCACCTTAACCACTCGGCCACGACTGCTAAGTGAGTAAAGCTATTTAATTCTAAATAAAATAGGTTTTCAATTCTACTGCTTAAAAACTAACCGCAGTCGGCAGGATTCGAACCTACGCGGGTAGAACCCAATGGATTTCAAGTCCATCGCCTTAACCACTCGGCCACGACTGCTACGTAGTACAAAAAGATTCAAAGCTTGAATTAATAAATTTTAAAGTTAAACAAATAAAAAATTCGCAGTCGGCAGGACTCGAACCTGCGCGGGTAGAACCCAATGGATTTCTAGTCCATCACCTTAACCACTCGGCCACGACTGCTAAGTGAGTAAAGCTATTTAATTCTAAATAAAATAGGTTTTTAATTCTACTGCTTAAAAACTAACCGCAGTCGGCAGGATTCGAACCTACGCGGGTAGAACCCAATGGATTTCAAGTCCATCGCCTTAACCACTCGGCCACGACTGCTACGTATTACAAAAAGATTCAAAGCTTGAATTAATAAATTTTAAAGTTAAACGCATAAAAAATTCGCAGTCGGCAGGACTCGAACCTGCGCGGGTAGAACCCAATGGATTTCTAGTCCATCGCCTTAACCACTCGGCCACGACTGCTACGTATTACCCAAAGATTTAAAGCTTGAATTAATAAATTTTAAAGTTAAACGCATAAAAAATTCGCAGTCGGCAGGACTCGAACCTGCGCGGGTAGAACCCAATGGATTTCTAGTCCATCGCCTTAACCACTCGGCCACGACTGCTACGTATTATAAAAAGATTCAAAGCTTG
>OY796683.1:12304088-12306588 GCA_963680715.1 Tetragnatha montana | reverse complement strand
ACGACTGCTACATATTACAAAAAGATTCAAACCTTGAATTAATAAATTTTAAAGTTAAACACATAAAAATTCGCAGTCGGCAGGATTCGAACCTGCGCGGGTAGAACCCAATGGATTTCAAGTCCATCGCCTTAACCACTCGGCCACGACTGCTACGAATTACAAAAAGATTCAAAGCTTGAATTAATAAATTTTAAAGTTAAACACATAAAAAATTCGCAGTCGGCAGGACTCGAACCTGCGCGGGTAGAACCCAATGGATTTCTAGTCCATCGCCTTAACCACTCGGCCACGACTGCTACGTATTACAAAAAGATTCAAAGCTTGAATTAATAAATTTTAAAGTTAAACACATGAAAAATTCGCAGTCGGCAGGACTCGAACCTGCGCGGGTAGAACCCAATGGATTTCTAGTCCATCGCCTTAACCACTCGGCCACGACTGCTACGTATTACAAAAAGATTCAAAGCTTGAATTATTAAATTTTAAAGTTAAACACATAAAAAATTCGCAGTCGGCAGGATTCGAACCTGCGCGGGTAGAACCCAATGGATTTCAAGTCTATCGCCTTAACCACTCGGCCACGAGTGCTACAAATTACAAAAAGATTCAAAGCTTGAATTAATAAATTTTAAAGTTAAAAACATAAAAAATTCGCTGTCGGCAGGACTCGAACCTGCGCGGGTAGAACCCAATGGATTTCTAGTCCATCGCCTTAACCACTCGGCCACGACAGCTACGTATTTCAAAAAGATTCAAAGCTTCAATTAATAAATTTTAAAGTTAAACACATAAAAAATTCGCAGTCGGCAGGATTCGAACCTGCGCGGGTTGAACCCAATGGATTTCGAGTCCACCGCCTTAACCACTCGGCCACGACTGAACGTGAGTAAAGCTATTTAATTCTAAATAAAATAGGTTTTCAATTCTACTCATTAAAAACTAACCGCAGTCGGCAGGATTCGAACCTACGCGGGTAGAACCCAATGGATTTCAAGTCCAACGCCTTAACCACTCGGCCACGACTGCTACGTATTACAAAAAGATTCAAGGCTTGAATTAATAAATTTTAAAGTTAAACACAAAAAATTCGCAGTTGGCAGGACTCGAACCTGCGCGGGTAGAACCCAATGGATTTCTAGTCCATCGCCTTAACCACTCGGCCACGACTGCTACGTATTACAAAAAGATTCAAAGTTTGAATTAATAAATTTTAAAGTTAAACACATAAAAAATTCGCAGTCGGCAGGACTCGAACCTGCGCGGGTAGAACCCAATGGATTTCTAGTCCATCGCCTTAACCACTCGGCCACGACTGCTACATATTACAAAAAGATTCAAACCTTGAATTAATAAATTTTAAAGTTAAACACATAAAAAATTCGCAGTCTTCAGGATTCGAACCTGCGCGGGTAGAACCCAATGGATTTCAAGTCCATCGCCTTAACCACTCGGCCACGACTGCTACGAATTAGAAAAAGATTCAAAGCTTGAATTAATAAATTTTAAAGTTAAACACATAAAAAATTCGCAGTCGGCAGGACTCGAACCTGCGCGGGTAGAACCCTATGGATTTCTAGTCCATCGCCTTAACCACTCGGCCACGACTGCTACGTATAACAAAAAGATTCAAAGCTTGAATTAATAAATTTTAAAGTTAAACACATAAAAAATTCGCAGTCGGCAGGACTCGAACCTGCGAGGGTAGAACCCAATGGATTTCTAGTCCATCGCCTTAACCACTCGGCCACGACTGCTACATATTACAAAAAGATTCAAACCTTGAATTAATAAATTTTAAAGTTAAACACATAAAAATTCGCAGTCGGCAGGATTCGAACCTGCGCGGGTAGAACCCAATGGATTTCAAGTCCATCGCCTTAACCACTCGGCCACGACTGCTACGAATTACAAAAAGATTCAAAGCTTGAATTAATAAATTTTAAAGTTAAACACATAAAAAATTCGCAGTCGGCAGGACTCCAACCTGCGCGGGTAGAACCCAATGGATTTCTAGTCCATCGCCTTAACCACTCCGCCACGACTACTACGTATTACAAAAAGATTCAAAGCTTAAATTAATAAATTTTTAAAGTTAAACACATAAAAAATTCGCAGTCGGCAGGACTCGAACCTGCGCGGGTAGAACCCAATGGATTTCTAGTCCATCGCCTTAACCACTCGGCCACGACTGCTACGTATTACAAAAAGATTCAAAGCTTGAATTATTAAATTTTAAAGTTAAACACATAAAAAATTCGCAATCGGCAGGATTCGAACCTGCGCGGGTAGAACCCAATGGATTTCAAGTCTATCGCCTTAACCACTCGGCCACGAGTGCTACAAATTACAAAAAGATTCAAAGCTTGAATTAATAAATTTTAAAGTTAAAAACATAAAAAATTCGCAGTCGGCAGGACTCGAACCTGCGCGGGTAGAACCCAATGGATTTCTAGTCCATCGCCTTAACCACTCGGCCACGACAGCTACGTATTTCAAA
>OY796683.1:12294088-12296588 GCA_963680715.1 Tetragnatha montana | reverse complement strand
GATTCGAACCTGCGCGGGTAGAACCCAATGGATTTCAAGTCCATCGCCTTAACCACTCGGCCACGACTGCTACGAATTACAAAAAGATTCAAAGCTTGAATTAATAAATTTTAAAGTTAAACACATAAAAAATTCGCAGTCGGCAGGACTCGAACCTGCGCGGGTAGAACCCAATGGATTTCTAGTCCATCGCCTTAACCACTCGGCCACGACTGCTACGTATTACAAAAAGATTCAAAGCTTGAATTAATAAATTTTAAAGTTAAACACATGAAAAATTCGCAGTCGGCAGGACTCGAACCTGCGCGGGTAGAACCCAATGGATTTCTAGTCCATCGCCTTAACCACTCGGCCACGACTGCTACGTATTACAAAAAGATTCAAAGCTTGAATTATTAAATTTTAAAGTTAAACACATAAAAAATTCGCAGTCGGCAGGATTCGAACCTGCGCGGGTAGAACCCAATGGATTTCAAGTCTATCGCCTTAACCACTCGGCCACGAGTGCTACAAATTACAAAAAGATTCAAAGCTTGAATTAATAAATTTTAAAGTTAAAAACATAAAAAATTCGCTGTCGGCAGGACTCGAACCTGCGCGGGTAGAACCCAATGGATTTCTAGTCCATCGCCTTAACCACTCGGCCACGACAGCTACGTATTTCAAAAAGATTCAAAGCTTCAATTAATAAATTTTAAAGTTAAACACATAAAAAATTCGCAGTCGGCAGGATTCGAACCTGCGCGGGTTGAACCCAATGGATTTCGAGTCCACCGCCTTAACCACTCGGCCACGACTGAACGTGAGTAAAGCTATTTAATTCTAAATAAAATAGGTTTTCAATTCTACTCATTAAAAACTAACCGCAGTCGGCAGGATTCGAACCTACGCGGGTAGAACCCAATGGATTTCAAGTCCAACGCCTTAACCACTCGGCCACGACTGCTACGTATTACAAAAAGATTCAAGGCTTGAATTAATAAATTTTAAAGTTAAACACAAAAAATTCGCAGTTGGCAGGACTCGAACCTGCGCGGGTAGAACCCAATGGATTTCTAGTCCATCGCCTTAACCACTCGGCCACGACTGCTACGTATTACAAAAAGATTCAAAGTTTGAATTAATAAATTTTAAAGTTAAACACATAAAAAATTCGCAGTCGGCAGGACTCGAACCTGCGCGGGTAGAACCCAATGGATTTCTAGTCCATCGCCTTAACCACTCGGCCACGACTGCTACATATTACAAAAAGATTCAAACCTTGAATTAATAAATTTTAAAGTTAAACACATAAAAAATTCGCAGTCTTCAGGATTCGAACCTGCGCGGGTAGAACCCAATGGATTTCAAGTCCATCGCCTTAACCACTCGGCCACGACTGCTACGAATTAGAAAAAGATTCAAAGCTTGAATTAATAAATTTTAAAGTTAAACACATAAAAAATTCGCAGTCGGCAGGACTCGAACCTGCGCGGGTAGAACCCTATGGATTTCTAGTCCATCGCCTTAACCACTCGGCCACGACTGCTACGTATAACAAAAAGATTCAAAGCTTGAATTAATAAATTTTAAAGTTAAACACATAAAAAATTCGCAGTCGGCAGGACTCGAACCTGCGAGGGTAGAACCCAATGGATTTCTAGTCCATCGCCTTAACCACTCGGCCACGACTGCTACATATTACAAAAAGATTCAAACCTTGAATTAATAAATTTTAAAGTTAAACACATAAAAATTCGCAGTCGGCAGGATTCGAACCTGCGCGGGTAGAACCCAATGGATTTCAAGTCCATCGCCTTAACCACTCGGCCACGACTGCTACGAATTACAAAAAGATTCAAAGCTTGAATTAATAAATTTTAAAGTTAAACACATAAAAAATTCGCAGTCGGCAGGACTCCAACCTGCGCGGGTAGAACCCAATGGATTTCTAGTCCATCGCCTTAACCACTCCGCCACGACTACTACGTATTACAAAAAGATTCAAAGCTTAAATTAATAAATTTTTAAAGTTAAACACATAAAAAATTCGCAGTCGGCAGGACTCGAACCTGCGCGGGTAGAACCCAATGGATTTCTAGTCCATCGCCTTAACCACTCGGCCACGACTGCTACGTATTACAAAAAGATTCAAAGCTTGAATTATTAAATTTTAAAGTTAAACACATAAAAAATTCGCAATCGGCAGGATTCGAACCTGCGCGGGTAGAACCCAATGGATTTCAAGTCTATCGCCTTAACCACTCGGCCACGAGTGCTACAAATTACAAAAAGATTCAAAGCTTGAATTAATAAATTTTAAAGTTAAAAACATAAAAAATTCGCAGTCGGCAGGACTCGAACCTGCGCGGGTAGAACCCAATGGATTTCTAGTCCATCGCCTTAACCACTCGGCCACGACAGCTACGTATTTCAAAAAGATTCAAAGCTTCAATTAATAAATTTTAAAGTTAAACACATAAAAAAATAGCAGTCGGCAGGACTCGAAACTGCGCGGGTA
>OY796683.1:12276588-12281588 GCA_963680715.1 Tetragnatha montana | reverse complement strand
AACCCAATGGATTTCAAGTCCATCGCCTTAACCACTCGGCCACGACTGCTACGAATTACAAAAAGATTCAAAGCTTGAATTAATAAATTTTAAAGTTAAACACATAAAAAATTCGCAGTCGGCAGGACTCGAACCTGCGCGGGTAGAACCCAATGGATTTCTAGTCCATCGCCTTAACCACTAGGCCACGACTGCTACGTATTACAAAAAGATTCAAAGCTTGAATTAATAAATTTTAAAGTTAAACACAAAAAATTCGCAGTCGGCAGGACTCGAACCTGCGCGGGTAGAACCCAATGGATTTCTAGTCCATCGCCTTAACCACTCGGCCACGACTGCTACGTATTACAAAAAGATTCAAAGCTTCAATTAATAAATTTTAAAGTTAAACAAATAAAAAATTCGCAGTCGGCAGGATTCGAACCTACGCGGGTAGAACCCAATGGATTTCAAGTCCAACGCCTTAACCACTCGGCCACGACTGCTACGTATTACAAAAAGATTCAAGGCTTGAATTAATAAATTTTAAAGTTAAACACATAAAAAATTCGCAGTCGGCAGGACTCGAACCTGCGCGGGTAGAACCCAATGGATTTCTAGTCCATCGCCTTAACCACTCGGCCACGACTGCTACGTATTACAAAAAGATTCAAAGCTTGAATTAATAAATTTTAAAGTTAAACACAAAAAATTCGCAGTCGGCAGGATTCGAACCTGCGCGGGTAGAACCCAATGGATTTCTAGTCCATCGCCTTAACCACTCGGGCACGACAGCTACGTATTACAAAAAGATTCAAAGCTTGAATTAATAAATTTTAAAGTTAAACACATAAAAAATTCGCAGTCGGCAGGATTCGAACCTGCGCGGGTTGAACCCAATGGATTTCGAGTCCATCGCCTTAACCACTCGGCCACGACTGCTACGTGAGTAAAGCTATTTAATTCTAAATAAAATAGGTTTTCAATTCTACTCATTAAAAACTATCCGCAGTCGGCAGGATTCGAACCTACGCGGGTAGAACACAATGGATTTCAAGTCCATCGCCTTAACCACTCGGCCACGACTGCTACGTATTACAAAAAGATTCAAAGCTTGAATTAATAAATTTTAAAGTTAAACACATAAAAAATTCGCAGTCGGCAGGATTCGAACCTGCGCGGGTAGAACCCAATGGATTTCTAGTCCATCGCCTTAACCACTCGGCCACGACTGCTACGTGTGTAAAGCTATTTAATTCTAAATAAAATAGGTTTTCAATTCTACTCATTAAAAACTAACCGCATTCGGCAGGATTCGAACCTACGCGGGTAGAACACAATGGATTTCAAGTCCATCGCCTTAACCACTCGGCCACGACTGCTACGTATTACAAAATGATTCAAAGCTTGAATTAATAAATTTTTAAGTTAAACACATTAAAAATTCGCAGTCGGCAGGATTCGAACCTGCGCGGGTAGAACCCAATGGATTTCGAGTCCATCGCCTTAACCACTCGGCCACGACTGCTACGTATTACAAAAAGATTCAAAGCTTCAATTAATAAATTTTAAAGTTAAACACATAAAAAATTCGCAGTCGGCAGGATTCGAACCTACGCGGGTAGAACCCAATGGATTTCAAGTCCAACGCCTTAACCACTCGGCCACGACTGCTACGTATTACAAAAAGATTCAAGGCTTGAATTAATAAATTTTAAAGTTAAACACATAAATAATTCGCAGTCGGCAGGACTCGAACCTGCGCGGGTAGAACCCAATGGATTTCTAGTCCATCGCCTTAACCACTCGGCCACGACTGCTACGTATTACAAAAAGATTCAAAGCTTGAATTAATAAATTTTAAAGTTAAACACAAAAAATTCGCAGTCGGCAGGATTCGAACCTGCGCGGGTAGAACCCAATGGATTTCTAGGCCATCGCCTTAACCACTCGGCCACGACTGCTACGAATTACAAAAAGATTCAAAGCTTGAATTAATAAATTTTAAAGTTAAACACATAAAAAATTCGCAGTCGGCAGGACTCGAACCTGCGCGGGTAGAACCCAATGGATTTCTAGTCCATCGCCTTAACCACTCGGCCACGACTGCTACGTATTACAAAAAGATTCAAAGCTTGAATTAATAAATTTTAAAGTTAAACACATAAAAAATTCGCAGTCGGCAGGACTCGAACCTGCGCGGGTAGAACCCAATGGATTTCTAGTCCATCGCCTTAACCACTCGGCCACGACTGCTACATATTACAAAAAAATTCAAACCTTGAATTAATAAATTTTAAAGTTAAACACATAAAAAATTCGCAGTCGGCAGGATTCGAACCTGCGCGGGTAGAACCCAATGGATTTCAAGTCCATCGCCTTAACAACTCGGCCACGACTGCTACGAATTAGAAAAAGATTCAAAGCTTGAATTAATAAATTTTAAAGTTAAACACATAAAAAATTCGCAGTCGGCAGGACTCGAACCTGCGCGGGTAGAACCCTATGGATTTCTAGTCCATCGCCTAAACCACTCGGCCACGACTGCTACGTATAACAAAAAGATTCAAAGCTTGAATTAATAAATTTTAAAGTTAAACACATAAAAAATTCGCAGTCGGCAGGACTCGAACCTGCGCGGGTAGAACCCAATGGATTTCTAGTCCATCGCCTTAACCACTCGGCCACGACTGCTACATATTACAAAAAGATTCAAACCTTGAATTAATAAATTTTAAAGTTAAACACATAAAAATTCGCAGTCGGCAGGATTCGAACCTGCGCGGGTAGAACCCAATGGATTTCAAGTCCATCGCCTTAACCACTCGGCCACGACTGCTACGAATTACAAAAAGATTCAAAGCTTGAATTAATAAATTTTAAAGTTAAACACATAAAAAATTCGCAGTCGGCAGGACTCGAACCTGCGCGGGTAGAACCCAATGGATTTCTAGTCCATCGCCTTAACCACTCGGCCACGACTGCTACGTATTACAAAAAGATTCAAAGCTTGAATTAATAAATTTTAAAGTTAAACACATGAAAAATTCGCAGTCGGCAGGACTCGAACCTGCGCGGGTAGAACCCAATGGATTTCTAGTCCATCGCCTTAACCACTCGGCCACGACTGCTACGTATTACAAAAAGATTCAAAGCTTGAATTATTAAATTTTAAAGTTAAACACATAAAAAATTCGCAGTCGGCAGGATTCGAACCTGCGCGGGTAGAACCCAATGGATTTCAAGTCTATCGCCTTAACCACTCGGCCACGAGTGCTACAAATTACAAAAAGATTCAAAGCTTGAATTAATAAATTTTAAAGTTAAAAACATAAAAAATTCGCTGTCGGCAGGACTCGAACCTGCGCGGGTAGAACCCAATGGATTTCTAGTCCATCGCCTTAACCACTCGGCCACGACAGCTACGTATTTCAAAAAGATTCAAAGCTTCAATTAATAAATTTTAAAGTTAAACACATAAAAAATTCGCAGTCGGCAGGATTCGAACCTGCGCGGGTTGAACCCAATGGATTTCGAGTCCACCGCCTTAACCACTCGGCCACGACTGAACGTGAGTAAAGCTATTTAATTCTAAATAAAATAGGTTTTCAATTCTACTCATTAAAAACTAACCGCAGTCGGCAGGATTCGAACCTACGCGGGTAGAACCCAATGGATTTCAAGTCCAACGCCTTAACCACTCGGCCACGACTGCTACGTATTACAAAAAGATTCAAGGCTTGAATTAATAAATTTTAAAGTTAAACACAAAAAATTCGCAGTTGGCAGGACTCGAACCTGCGCGGGTAGAACCCAATGGATTTCTAGTCCATCGCCTTAACCACTCGGCCACGACTGCTACGTATTACAAAAAGATTCAAAGTTTGAATTAATAAATTTTAAAGTTAAACACATAAAAAATTCGCAGTCGGCAGGACTCGAACCTGCGCGGGTAGAACCCAATGGATTTCTAGTCCATCGCCTTAACCACTCGGCCACGACTGCTACATATTACAAAAAGATTCAAACCTTGAATTAATAAATTTTAAAGTTAAACACATAAAAAATTCGCAGTCTTCAGGATTCGAACCTGCGCGGGTAGAACCCAATGGATTTCAAGTCCATCGCCTTAACCACTCGGCCACGACTGCTACGAATTAGAAAAAGATTCAAAGCTTGAATTAATAAATTTTAAAGTTAAACACATAAAAAATTCGCAGTCGGCAGGACTCGAACCTGCGCGGGTAGAACCCTATGGATTTCTAGTCCATCGCCTTAACCACTCGGCCACGACTGCTACGTATAACAAAAAGATTCAAAGCTTGAATTAATAAATTTTAAAGTTAAACACATAAAAAATTCGCAGTCGGCAGGACTCGAACCTGCGAGGGTAGAACCCAATGGATTTCTAGTCCATCGCCTTAACCACTCGGCCACGACTGCTACATATTACAAAAAGATTCAAACCTTGAATTAATAAATTTTAAAGTTAAACACATAAAAATTCGCAGTCGGCAGGATTCGAACCTGCGCGGGTAGAACCCAATGGATTTCAAGTCCATCGCCTTAACCACTCGGCCACGACTGCTACGAATTACAAAAAGATTCAAAGCTTGAATTAATAAATTTTAAAGTTAAACACATAAAAAATTCGCAGTCGGCAGGACTCCAACCTGCGCGGGTAGAACCCAATGGATTTCTAGTCCATCGCCTTAACCACTCCGCCACGACTACTACGTATTACAAAAAGATTCAAAGCTTAAATTAATAAATTTTTAAAGTTAAACACATAAAAAATTCGCAGTCGGCAGGACTCGAACCTGCGCGGGTAGAACCCAATGGATTTCTAGTCCATCGCCTTAACCACTCGGCCACGACTGCTACGTATTACAAAAAGATTCAAAGCTTGAATTATTAAATTTTAAAGTTAAACACATAAAAAATTCGCAATCGGCAGGATTCGAACCTGCGCGGGTAGAACCCAATGGATTTCGAGTCTATCGCCTTAACCACTCGGCCAC
>OY796683.1:12264088-12269088 GCA_963680715.1 Tetragnatha montana | reverse complement strand
AAAATTCGCAGTCGGCAGGACTCGAACCTGCGCGGGTAGAACCCAATGGATTTCTAGTCCATCGCCTTAACCACTCGGCCACGACTGCTACGTATTACAAAAAGATTCAAAGCTTGAATTAATAAATTTTAAAGTTAAACACATGAAAAATTCGCAGTCGGCAGGACTCGAACCTGCGCGGGTAGAACCCAATGGATTTCTAGTCCATCGCCTTAACCACTCGGCCACGACTGCTACGTATTACAAAAAGATTCAAAGCTTGAATTATTAAATTTTAAAGTTAAACACATAAAAAATTCGCAGTCGGCAGGATTCGAACCTGCGCGGGTAGAACCCAATGGATTTCAAGTCTATCGCCTTAACCACTCGGCCACGAGTGCTACAAATTACAAAAAGATTCAAAGCTTGAATTAATAAATTTTAAAGTTAAAAACATAAAAAATTCGCTGTCGGCAGGACTCGAACCTGCGCGGGTAGAACCCAATGGATTTCTAGTCCATCGCCTTAACCACTCGGCCACGACAGCTACGTATTTCAAAAAGATTCAAAGCTTCAATTAATAAATTTTAAAGTTAAACACATAAAAAATTCGCAGTCGGCAGGATTCGAACCTGCGCGGGTTGAACCCAATGGATTTCGAGTCCACCGCCTTAACCACTCGGCCACGACTGAACGTGAGTAAAGCTATTTAATTCTAAATAAAATAGGTTTTCAATTCTACTCATTAAAAACTAACCGCAGTCGGCAGGATTCGAACCTACGCGGGTAGAACCCAATGGATTTCAAGTCCAACGCCTTAACCACTCGGCCACGACTGCTACGTATTACAAAAAGATTCAAGGCTTGAATTAATAAATTTTAAAGTTAAACACAAAAAATTCGCAGTTGGCAGGACTCGAACCTGCGCGGGTAGAACCCAATGGATTTCTAGTCCATCGCCTTAACCACTCGGCCACGACTGCTACGTATTACAAAAAGATTCAAAGTTTGAATTAATAAATTTTAAAGTTAAACACATAAAAAATTCGCAGTCGGCAGGACTCGAACCTGCGCGGGTAGAACCCAATGGATTTCTAGTCCATCGCCTTAACCACTCGGCCACGACTGCTACATATTACAAAAAGATTCAAACCTTGAATTAATAAATTTTAAAGTTAAACACATAAAAAATTCGCAGTCTTCAGGATTCGAACCTGCGCGGGTAGAACCCAATGGATTTCAAGTCCATCGCCTTAACCACTCGGCCACGACTGCTACGAATTAGAAAAAGATTCAAAGCTTGAATTAATAAATTTTAAAGTTAAACACATAAAAAATTCGCAGTCGGCAGGACTCGAACCTGCGCGGGTAGAACCCTATGGATTTCTAGTCCATCGCCTTAACCACTCGGCCACGACTGCTACGTATAACAAAAAGATTCAAAGCTTGAATTAATAAATTTTAAAGTTAAACACATAAAAAATTCGCAGTCGGCAGGACTCGAACCTGCGAGGGTAGAACCCAATGGATTTCTAGTCCATCGCCTTAACCACTCGGCCACGACTGCTACATATTACAAAAAGATTCAAACCTTGAATTAATAAATTTTAAAGTTAAACACATAAAAATTCGCAGTCGGCAGGATTCGAACCTGCGCGGGTAGAACCCAATGGATTTCAAGTCCATCGCCTTAACCACTCGGCCACGACTGCTACGAATTACAAAAAGATTCAAAGCTTGAATTAATAAATTTTAAAGTTAAACACATAAAAAATTCGCAGTCGGCAGGACTCCAACCTGCGCGGGTAGAACCCAATGGATTTCTAGTCCATCGCCTTAACCACTCCGCCACGACTACTACGTATTACAAAAAGATTCAAAGCTTGAATTAATAAATTTTAAAGTTAAACACATAAAAAATTCGCAGTCGGCAGGACTCGAACCTGCGCGGGTAGAACCCAATGGATTTCTAGTCCATCGCCTTAACCACTCGGCCACGACTGCTACATATTACAAAAAGATTCAAACCTTGAATTAATAAATTTTAAAGTTAAACACATAAAAATTCGCAGTCGGCAGGATTCGAACCTGCGCGGGTAGAACCCAATGGATTTCAAGTCCATCGCCTTAACCACTCGGCCACGACTGCTACGAATTACAAAAAGATTCAAAGCTTGAATTAATAAATTTTAAAGTTAAACACATAAAAAATTCGCAGTCGGCAGGACTCGAACCTGCGCGGGTAGAACCCAATGGATTTCTAGTCCATCGCCTTAACCACTCGGCCACGACTGCTACGTATTACAAAAAGATTCAAAGCTTGAATTAATAAATTTTAAAGTTAAACACATGAAAAATTCGCAGTCGGCAGGACTCGAACCTGCGCGGGTAGAACCCAATGGATTTCTAGTCCATCGCCTTAACCACTCGGCCACGACTGCTACGTATTACAAAAAGATTCAAAGCTTGAATTATTAAATTTTAAAGTTAAACACATAAAAAATTCGCAGTCGGCAGGATTCGAACCTGCGCGGGTAGAACCCAATGGATTTCAAGTCTATCGCCTTAACCACTCGGCCACGAGTGCTACAAATTACAAAAAGATTCAAAGCTTGAATTAATAAATTTTAAAGTTAAAAACATAAAAAATTCGCTGTCGGCAGGACTCGAACCTGCGCGGGTAGAACCCAATGGATTTCTAGTCCATCGCCTTAACCACTCGGCCACGACAGCTACGTATTTCAAAAAGATTCAAAGCTTCAATTAATAAATTTTAAAGTTAAACACATAAAAAATTCGCAGTCGGCAGGATTCGAACCTGCGCGGGTTGAACCCAATGGATTTCGAGTCCACCGCCTTAACCACTCGGCCACGACTGAACGTGAGTAAAGCTATTTAATTCTAAATAAAATAGGTTTTCAATTCTACTCATTAAAAACTAACCGCAGTCGGCAGGATTCGAACCTACGCGGGTAGAACCCAATGGATTTCAAGTCCAACGCCTTAACCACTCGGCCACGACTGCTACGTATTACAAAAAGATTCAAGGCTTGAATTAATAAATTTTAAAGTTAAACACAAAAAATTCGCAGTTGGCAGGACTCGAACCTGCGCGGGTAGAACCCAATGGATTTCTAGTCCATCGCCTTAACCACTCGGCCACGACTGCTACGTATTACAAAAAGATTCAAAGTTTGAATTAATAAATTTTAAAGTTAAACACATAAAAAATTCGCAGTCGGCAGGACTCGAACCTGCGCGGGTAGAACCCAATGGATTTCTAGTCCATCGCCTTAACCACTCGGCCACGACTGCTACATATTACAAAAAGATTCAAACCTTGAATTAATAAATTTTAAAGTTAAACACATAAAAAATTCGCAGTCTTCAGGATTCGAACCTGCGCGGGTAGAACCCAATGGATTTCAAGTCCATCGCCTTAACCACTCGGCCACGACTGCTACGAATTAGAAAAAGATTCAAAGCTTGAATTAATAAATTTTAAAGTTAAACACATAAAAAATTCGCAGTCGGCAGGACTCGAACCTGCGCGGGTAGAACCCTATGGATTTCTAGTCCATCGCCTTAACCACTCGGCCACGACTGCTACGTATAACAAAAAGATTCAAAGCTTGAATTAATAAATTTTAAAGTTAAACACATAAAAAATTCGCAGTCGGCAGGACTCGAACCTGCGAGGGTAGAACCCAATGGATTTCTAGTCCATCGCCTTAACCACTCGGCCACGACTGCTACATATTACAAAAAGATTCAAACCTTGAATTAATAAATTTTAAAGTTAAACACATAAAAATTCGCAGTCGGCAGGATTCGAACCTGCGCGGGTAGAACCCAATGGATTTCAAGTCCATCGCCTTAACCACTCGGCCACGACTGCTACGAATTACAAAAAGATTCAAAGCTTGAATTAATAAATTTTAAAGTTATACACATAAAAAATTCGCAGTCGGCAGGACTCCAACCTGCGCGGGTAGAACCCAATGGATTTCTAGTCCATCGCCTTAACCACTCCGCCACGACTACTACGTATTACAAAAAGATTCAAAGCTTAAATTAATAAATTTTTAAAGTTAAACACATAAAAAATTCGCAGTCGGCAGGACTCGAACCTGCGCGGGTAGAACCCAATGGATTTCTAGTCCATCGCCTTAACCACTCGGCCACGACTGCTACGTATTACAAAAACATTCAAAGCTTGAATTATTAAATTTTAAAGTTAAACACATAAAAAATTCGCAATCGGCAGGATTCGAACCTGCGCGGGTAGAACCCAATGGATTTCAAGTCTATCGCCTTAACCACTCGGCCACGAGTGCTACAAATTACAAAAAGATTCAAAGCTTGAATTAATAAATTTTAAAGTTAAAAACATAAAAAATTCGCAGTCGGCAGGACTCGAACCTGCGCGGGTAGAACCCAATGGATTTCTAGTCCATCGCCTTAACCACTCGGCCACGACAGCTACGTATTTCAAAAAGATTCAAAGCTTCAATTAATAAATTTTAAAGTTAAACACATAAAAAAATAGCAGTCGGCAGGACTCGAAACTGCGCGGGTAGAACCCAATGGATTTCTAGTCCATCGCCTTAACCACTCGGCCACGACTGCTAAGTGAGTAAAGCTATTTAATGCTAAATAAAATAGGTTTTCAATTCTACTGCTTAAAAACTAACCGCAGTCGGCAGGATTCGAACCTACGCGGGTAGAACCCAATGGATTTCAAGTCCATCGCCTTAACCACTCGGCCACGACTGCTACGTAGTACAAAAAGATTCAAAGCTTGAATTAATAAATTTTAAAGTTAAACAAATAAAAAATTCGCAGTCGGCAGGACTCGAACCTGCGCGGGTAGAACCCAATGGATTTCTAGTCCATCACCTTAACCACTCGGCCACGACTGCTAAGTGAGTAAAGCTATTTAATTCTAAATAAAATAGGTTTTCAATTCTACTGCTTAAAAACTAACCGCAGTCGGCAGGATTCGAACCTACGCGGGTAGA